>CAWVPA010000007.1:10000-17519 GCA_963931875.1 Pollenia griseotomentosa | reverse complement strand
CAGAAAAAATTTTTTTACCAATTCAAACAAAAAATTTGTAGAATCAAAACATTTTTTGTCTGATATCGGTCCTACAAACAAATTCGCAAACAAGCGTTTGTTTGAAAATAATTCAGCAAAAATTGCTTCTGTTTACGATTTTTTATTGGAATCGGTCCATATACGACTACCTTATTAATGTTGGTATTGATATAAAAATTGGCGACATTAATTTTACGATAGCCACTTTTTCAAGGAAAAATATTGCGCAGGCGGGTCCAAAATTAACCATAAAACGCCATAAAAGGTAAAGAAATCTCATATAGATGAAGATATCTTAATAATAGTCGACACAAAAACTTTTATATAAATCTTAACCTCATAACATAATTTTGTTCTGGCAGGTCCATTATTGCCCATGGCACTCAATCTCGAACAATTTGTCTGTATATACAATAGTGTAGAATATCAAATGCTCGGCCTTGACGGACTATAATTTCTTACTTGTTTTGTTTTTGATTTTATCATTGATTTACTGTGTATGCTTTTTTATTTCATAGCGAAATTTTGGTACAATTTATGTCAATTTGGTACAATTTTGCCATCATGACGGTACAATTTAAGAATTGTCAGATCCCAACAGTGCTATGACGTACATGCGCAGAAAAATAATGTTTTTATAAATTTAAATGCACTATCTTGTTTTCTTTCTTTCATGCATGCTAATAAAACTCCGATTTTTGCCTACACGTTGAAAAAATTTCCCCTACAAAAATCTTTACGCATTATTATCATTAAAATAAAAACAAGTAAGAGTGCTATATTCGGCTGTGCCGAATCTTATATACCCTTCACCATTGTGCGAGCAGATACCAAAGCAACTAGAGAAAAACAAAATAATTTTACATATACATACATATGTATTTACAATACTAAAAGCTTCATTAAAAATTAAATTTTAAAATCGAAAACTGGTAAATATTTTTTTAAAATCGTTTTTAGAACATAAAAGTTAAACAAAAATTTCTCTTTGAAAAACCAAGATTCGAACCAGAGGACTCACAGTTTCTAAACTCAACCCCCTAGACGCCTGAACCATGAACGAACGTTGTTTGAACATCATTAAAATTAAATATGGCTCCTTTTACCGTTCACAACTCAACTCAGTTGTGTCAACTCAACTCAGTTGTGTCAACTCAACTCAGTTGTGTCAACTCAACTCAGCAAAGTTGTAAACCGAATCAACTTATTTGAGTTGTGAACCGTAATAGTGGCCTATATTCACCAAAATGGTCTGTACCATATATGTGTGTTTGTTTGTTTCTTTTAGTAAAGGCATTGTTGTCATACCGTAGATTTATATTTATTTGGCGAGTTTTTAAGTGGCAAAAATAATCAAAAATTCCCCGTTTCTATTTGTTAAAATTATTTCGTTAAATAGATGAAATAATAAAGAAGGGTGGTAACGAAAATCATATTGGGCATTATGCTAGTATATGTAAACAAATGCAAAGAGGGTGGGGGGGGGGTGGGGGGGAAGGGACGGATATCGTTAAATCAACTTCGCTTTTCATAAGGACCCAGAATATATATACTTTATAGGGTGTAGTATCAATATTGTAGAAATCACCCTTCGGTGAAGGGTATAAAAAGAGTAATTTTTGGGAATTCAGTATTTCGGTTATAACTCAGCCATTTTTTAACCGATTTGACAGATTTTAAAGAAGAAATTTACCATTTATTTGAGTTATAAACCTTGGACTCGGGAAGATCTATTGTGTCCGAAAATGGGTATTTTCCAAAAAAAAATTATATTTTGGTCATAACTTTTTTGTATCTGAACCGATTTTTCCGAAATTTTCAGAAAATATTTTCTACTAAAAATTTCCGATCTTTTGATATATAACGCGTAACCATAGGTCATATGACAGTCCAAAAAAGCAGGGTTTTATACAATTTTTGATATTTTTTGCACGGGAGGTACCACGCCCACTTGTTCAATCCTGCCCACATTTTGTGGAATGCTGTATATTGATAACCTTAATGTGTGTACCTAATTTGGAAACTTTGGCTCTTGCCGTTCTCCAGATATACACAAAAAAGTAATAAAAATACAACAACAACAAGGGATTTTTGGAAAAAATTAGAGGTAGTCGTGGTTTTTTGCTCATATCTCAGCCATTTTTGGACCGATGTGGCTGAATTTCAATAGCAAGAAATGGTGGACTATATGTGACATAAGTGTGAAACAACCTAGCCGCTATCATGTCTGGAGTCTCCGGAAAACACATATCAAACGTAAGACGGACAGACGGACAGACGGACGGACAGACGGACAGACGGACGGACAGACGGACGGATATCGTTAAATCAACTTCGCTTTTCATAAGGACCCAGAATATATATACTTTATAGGGTGTAGTATCAATATTGTAGAAATTACAAACGGAATGACAAACTTATATATACCCTTTTACCTTCGGTGAAGGGTATAAAAAGAGTAATTTTTGGGAATTCAGTATTTCGGTTATAACTCAGCCATTTTTTAACCGATTTGACAGATTTATATACTGACGTGTTAAAGAAGAAATTTACCGTTTACTTGAGTTATAAACCTTGGACTCGGGAAGATCTATTGTGTCCGAAAATGGGTATTTTCCAAAAAAAAAATTATATTTTGGTCATAACTTTTTTGTATCTAAACCGATTTTTCCGAAATTTTCAGAAAATATTTTCTACTAAAAATTTCCGATCTTTTGATATATAACGCGTAACCATAGGTCATATGACAGTCCAAAAAAGCAGGGTTTTATACAATTTTTGATATTTTTTGCACGGGAGGTACCACGCCCACTTGTTCAATCCTGCCCACATTTTGTGGAATGCTGTATATTGATAACCTTAATGTGTGTACCTAATTTGGAAACTTTGGCTCTTGCCGTTCTCCAGATATACACAAAAAAGTAATAAAAATACAACAACAACAAGGGATTTTTGGAAAAAATTAGAGGTAGTCGTGGTTTTTTGCTCATATCTCAGCCATTTTTGGACCGATGTGGCTGAATTTCAATAGCAAGAAATGGTGGACTATATGTGACATAAGTGTGAAACAACCTAGCCGCTATCATGTCTGGAGTCTCCGGAAAACACATATCAAACGTAAGACGGACAGACGGACGGACAGACGGACAGACGGACGGATATCGTTAAATCAACTTCGCTTTTCATAAGGACCCAGAATATATATACTTTATAGGGTGTAGTATCAATATTGTAGAAATCACCCTTCGGTGAAGGGTATAAAAAGAGTAATTTTTGGGAATTCAGTATTTCGGTTATAACTCAGCCATTTTTTAACCGATTTGACAGATTTTAAAGAAGAAATTTACCATTTACTTGAGTTATAAACCTTGGACTCGGGAAGATCTATTGTGTCCGAAAATGGGTATTTTCCAAAAAAAAATTATATTTTGGTCATAACTTTTTTGTATCTGAACCGATTTTTCCGAAATTTTCAGAAAATATTTTCTACTAAAAATTTCCGATCTTTTGATATATAACGCGTAACCATAGGTCATATGACAGTCCAAAAAAGCAGGGTTTTATACAATTTTTGATATTTTTTGCACGGGAGGTACCACGCCCACTTGTTCAATCCTGCCCACATTTTGTGGAATGCTGTATATTGATAACCTTAATGTGTGTACCTAATTTGGAAACTTTGGCTCTTGCCGTTCTCCAGATATACACAAAAAAGTAATAAAAATACAACAACAACAAGGGATTTTTGGAAAAAATTAGAGGTAGTCGTGGTTTTTTGCTCATATCTCAGCCATTTTTGGACCGATGTGGCTGAATTTCAATAGCAAGAAATGGTGGACTATATGTGACATAAGTGTGAAACAACCTAGCCGCTATCATGTCTGGAGTCTCCGGAAAACACATATCAAACGTAAGACGGACAGACGGACAGACGGACGGACAGACGGACAGACGGACGGACAGACGGACGGATATCGTTAAATCAACTTCGCTTTTCATAAGGACCCAGAATATATATACTTTATAGGGTGTAGTATCAATATTGTAGAAATTACAAACGGAATGACAAACTTATATATACCCTTTTACCTTCGGTGAAGGGTATAAAAAGAGTAATTTTTGGGAATTCAGTATTTCGGTTATAACTCAGCCATTTTTTAACCGATTTGACAGATTTATATACTGACGTGTTAAAGAAGAAATTTACCGTTTACTTGAGTTATAAACCTTGGACTCGGGAAGATCTATTGTGTCCGAAAATGGGTATTTTCCAAAAAAAAAATTATATTTTGGTCATAACTTTTTTGTATCTAAACCGATTTTTCCGAAATTTTCAGAAAATATTTTCTACTAAAAATTTCCGATCTTTTGATATATAACGCGTAACCATAGGTCATATGACAGTCCAAAAAAGCAGGGTTTTATACAATTTTTGATATTTTTTGCACGGGAGGTACCACGCCCACTTGTTCAATCCTGCCCACATTTTGTGGAATGCTGTATATTGATAACCTTAATGTGTGTACCTAATTTGGAAACTTTGGCTCTTGCCGTTCTCCAGATATACACAAAAAAGTAATAAAAATACAACAACAACAAGGGATTTTTGGAAAAAATTAGAGGTAGTCGTGGTTTTTTGCTCATATCTCAGCCATTTTTGGACCGATGTGGCTGAATTTCAATAGCAAGAAATGGTGGACTATATGTGACATAAGTGTGAAACAACCTAGCCGCTATCATGTCTGGAGTCTCCGGAAAACACATATCAAACGTAAGACGGACAGACGGACGGACAGACGGACAGACGGACGGATATCGTTAAATCAACTTCGCTTTTCATAAGGACCCAGAATATATATACTTTATAGGGTGTAGTATCAATATTGTAGAAATTACAAACGGAATGACAAACTTATATATACCCTTTTACCTTCGGTGAAGGGTATAAAAAGAGTAATTTTTGGGAATTCAGTATTTCGGTTATAACTCAGCCATTTTTTAACCAATTTGACAGATTTATATACTGACGTGTTAAAGAAGAAATTTACCATTTACTTGAGTTATAAACCTTGGACTCGGGAAGATCTATTGTGTCCGAAAATGGGTATTTTCCAAAAAAAAAATTATATTTTGGTCATAACTTTTTTGTATCTGAACCGATTTTTCCGAAATTTTCAGAAAATATTTTCTACTAAAAATTTCCGATCTTTTGATATATAACGCGTAACCATAGGTCATATGACAGTCCAAAAAAGCAGGGTTTTATACAATTTTTGATATTTTTTGCACGGGAGGTACCACGCCCACTTGTTCAATCCTGTCCACATTTTGTGGAATGCTGTATATTGATAACCTTAATGTGTGTACCTAATTTGGAAACTTTGGCTCTTGCCGTTCTCCAGATATACACAAAAAAGTAATAAAAATACAACAACAACAAGGGATTTTTGGAAAAAATTAGAGGTAGTCGTGGTTTTTTGCTCATATCTCAGCCATTTTTGGACCGATGTGGCTGAATTTCAATAACAAGAAATGGTGGACTATATGTGACATAAGTGTGAAACAACCTAGCCGCTATCATGTCTGGAGTCTCCCGAAAACGCATATCAAACGTAAGACGGACAGACGGACAGACGGACGGACAGACGGACAGACGGACGGACAGACGGACGGATATCGTTAAATCAACTTCGCTTTTCATAAGGACCCAGAATATATATACTTTATAGGGTGTAGTATCAATATTGTAGAAATTACAAACGGAATGACAAACTTATATATACCCTTTTACCTTCGGTGAAGGGTATAAAAAGAGTAATTTTTGGGAATTCAGTATTTCGGTTATAACTCAGCCATTTTTTAACCGATTTGACAGATTTATATACTGACGTGTTAAAGAAGAAATTTACCATTTACTTGAGTTATAAACCTTGGACTCGGGAAGATCTATTGTGTCCGAAAATGGGTATTTTCCAAAAAAAAAATTATATTTTGGTCATAACTTTTTTGTATCTAAACCGATTTTTCCGAAATTTTCAGAAAATATTTTCTACTAAAAATTTCCGATCTTTTGATATATAACGCGTAACCATAGGTCATATGACAGTCCAAAAAAGCAGGGTTTTATACAATTTTTGATATTTTTTGCACGGGAGGTACCACGCCCACTTGTTCAATCCTGCCCACATTTTGTGGAATGCTGTATATTGATAACCTTAATGTGTGTACCTAATTTGGAAACTTTGGCTCTTGCCGTTCTCCAGATATACACAAAAAAGTTATAAAAATACAACAACAACAAGGGATTTTTGGAAAAAATTAGAGGTAGTCGTGGTTTTTTGCTCATATCTCAGCCATTTTTGGACCGATGTGGCTGAATTTCAATAGCAAGAAATGGTGGACTATATGTGACATAAGTGTGAAACAACCTAGCCGCTATCATGTCTGGAGTCTCCGGAAAACACATATCAAACGTAAGACGGACAGACGGACGGACAGACGGACAGACGGACGGATATCGTTAAATCAACTTCGCTTTTCATAAGGACCCAGAATATATATACTTTATAGGGTGTAGTATCAATATTGTAGAAATTACAAACGGAATGACAAACTTATATATACCCTTTTACCTTCGGTGAAGGGTATAAAAAGAGTAATTTTTGGGAATTCAGTATTTCGGTTATAACTCAGCCATTTTTTAACCGATTTGACAGATTTATATACTGACGTGTTAAAGAAGAAATTTACCATTTACTTGAGTTATAAACCTTGGACTCGGGAAGATCTATTGTGTCCGAAAATGGGTATTTTCCAAAAAAAAAATTATATTTTGGTCATAACTTTTTTGTATCTAAACCGATTTTTCCGAAATTTTCAGAAAATATTTTCTACTAAAAATTTCCGATCTTTTGATATATAACGCGTAACCATAGGTCATATGACAGTCCAAAAAAGCAGGGTTTTATACAATTTTTGATATTTTTTGCACGGGAGGTACCACGCCCACTTGTTCAATCCTGCCCACATTTTGTGGAATGCTGTATATTGATAACCTTAATGTGTGTACCTAATTTGGAAACTTTGGCTCTTGCCGTTCTCCAGATATACACAAAAAAGTAATAAAAATACAACAACAACAAGGGATTTTTGGAAAAAATTAGAGGTAGTCGTGGTTTTTTGCTCATATCTCAGCCATTTTTGGACCGATGTGGCTGAATTTCAATAGCAAGAAATGGTGGACTATATGTGACATAAGTGTGAAACAACCTAGCCGCTATCATGTCTGGAGTCTCCGGAAAACACATATCAAACGTAAGACGGACAGACGGACAGACGGACGGACAGACGGACGGACATACGGACGGACAGACGGACGGACAGACGGACGGATATCGTTAAATCAACTTCGCTTTTCATAAGGACCCAGAATATATATACTTTATAGGGTGTAGTATCAATATTGTAGAAATTACAAACGGAATGACAAACTTATATA
>CAWVPA010000007.1:0-2500 GCA_963931875.1 Pollenia griseotomentosa | reverse complement strand
AACTTCGCTTTTCATAAGGACCCAGAATATATATACTTTATAGGGTGTAGTATCAATATTGTAGAAATTACAAACGGAATGACAAACTTATATATACCCTTTTACCTTCGGTGAAGGGTATAAAAAGAGTAATTTTTGGGAATTCAGTATTTCGGTTATAACTCAGCCATTTTTTAACCAATTTGACAGATTTATATACTGACGTGTTAAAGAAGAAATTTACCATTTACTTGAGTTATAAACCTTGGACTCGGGAAGATCTATTGTGTCCGAAAATGGGTATTTTCCAAAAAAAAAATTATATTTTGGTCATAACTTTTTTGTATCTGAACCGATTTTTCCGAAATTTTCAGAAAATATTTTCTACTAAAAATTTCCGATCTTTTGATATATAACGCGTAACCATAGGTCATATGACAGTCCAAAAAAGCAGGGTTTTATACAATTTTTGATATTTTTTGCACGGGAGGTACCACGCCCACTTGTTCAATCCTGTCCACATTTTGTGGAATGCTGTATATTGATAACCTTAATGTGTGTACCTAATTTGGAAACTTTGGCTCTTGCCGTTCTCCAGATATACACAAAAAGTAATAAAAATACAACAACAACAAGGGATTTTTGGAAAAAATTAGAGGTAGTCGTGGTTTTTTGCTCATATCTCAGCCATTTTTGGACCGATGTGGCTGAATTTCAATAACAAGAAATGGTGGACTATATGTGACATAAGTGTGAAACAACCTAGCCGCTATCATGTCTGGAGTCTCCCGAAAACGCATATCAAACGTAAGACGGACAGACGGACAGACGGACGGACAGACGGACAGACGGACGGACAGACGGACGGATATCGTTAAATCAACTTCGCTTTTCATAAGGACCCAGAATATATATACTTTATAGGGTGTAGTATCAATATTGTAGAAATTACAAACGGAATGACAAACTTATATATACCCTTTTACCTTCGGTGAAGGGTATAAAAAGAGTAATTTTTGGGAATTCAGTATTTCGGTTATAACTCAGCCATTTTTTAACCGATTTGACAGATTTATATACTGACGTGTTAAAGAAGAAATTTACCATTTACTTGAGTTATAAACCTTGGACTCGGGAAGATCTATTGTGTCCGAAAATGGGTATTTTCCAAAAAAAAAATTATATTTTGGTCATAACTTTTTTGTATCTAAACCGATTTTTCCGAAATTTTCAGAAAATATTTTCTACTAAAAATTTCCGATCTTTTGATATATAACGCGTAACCATAGGTCATATGACAGTCCAAAAAAGCAGGGTTTTATACAATTTTTGATATTTTTTTGCACGGGAGGTACCACGCCCACTTGTTCAATCCTGCCCACATTTTGTGGAATGCTGTATATTGATAACCTTAATGTGTGTACCTAATTTGGAAACTTTGGCTCTTGCCGTTCTCCAGATATACACAAAAAAGTTATAAAAATACAACAACAACAAGGGATTTTTGGAAAAAATTAGAGGTAGTCGTGGTTTTTTGCTCATATCTCAGCCATTTTTGGACCGATGTGGCTGAATTTCAATAGCAAGAAATGGTGGACTATATGTGACATAAGTGTGAAACAACCTAGCCGCTATCATGTCTGGAGTCTCCGGAAAACACATATCAAACGTAAGACGGACAGACGGACGGACAGACGGACAGACGGACGGACAGACGGACGGATATCGTTAAATCAACTTCGCTTTTCATAAGGACCCAGAATATATATACTTTATAGGGTGTAGTATCAATATTGTAGAAATTACAAACGGAATGACAAACTTATATATACCCTTTTACCTTCGGTGAAGGGTATAAAAAGAGTAATTTTTGGGAATTCAGTATTTCGGTTATAACTCAGCCATTTTTTAAACCGATTTGACAGATTTATATACTGACGTGTTAAAGAAGAAATTTACCATTTACCTTGAGTTATAAACCTTGGACTCGGGAAGATCTATTGTGTCCGAAAATGGGTATTTTCCAAAAAAAAAATTATATTTTGGTCATAACTTTTTTGTATCTAAACCGATTTTTCCGAAATTTTCAGAAAATATTTTCTACTAAAAATTTCCGATCTTTTGATATATAACGCGTAACCATAGGTCATATGACAGTCCAAAAAAGCAGGGTTTTATACAATTTTTGATATTTTTTGCACGGGAGGTACCACGCCCACTTGTTCAATCCTGCCCACATTTTGTGGGAATGCTGTATATTGATAACCTTAATGTGTGTACCTAATTTGGAAACTTTGGCTCTTGCCGTTCTCCAGATATACACAAAAAAGTAATAAAAATACAACAACAACAAGGGATTTTTGGAAAAAATTAGAGGTAGTCGTGGTTTTTTTGCTCATATCTCAGCCATTTTTGGACCGATGTGGCTGAATTTCAATAGCAAGAATGGTGGACTATATGTGACATAAGTGTGAAACAACCTAGCCGCTATCATGTCTGGAGTCTCCGGAAAACACATATC
>CAWVPA010000006.1:0-30198 GCA_963931875.1 Pollenia griseotomentosa | reverse complement strand
GGTAGGAATACTAGTGATCACAGATTTTCGTTATTTTTGGCTCTAGCTCTTCTAGTTTTCAAGAAAAAACGCATTTAAAGTTTTCCATACAAAAATCCTTAGAAAATCATTTTTAGGTAGGAATACTAGTGATCACAGATTTTCGTTATTTTTGCTCTAGCTCTTCTAGTTTTCAAGAAAAACGCATTTAAAGTTTTCCATACAAAAATCCTTAGAAAATTCAATTTTAGGTAGGAATACTAGTGATCACAGATTTTCGTTATTTTTGCTCTAGCTCTTCTAGTTTTCAAGAAAAACGCATTTAAAGTTTTCCATACAAAAATCCTTAGAAAATCAATTTTTAGGTAGGAATACTAGTGATCACAGATTTTCGTTATTTTTGCTCTAGCTCTTCTAGTTTTCAAGAAAAACGCATTTAAAGTTTTCCATACAAAAATCCTTAGAAAATCAATTTTAGGTAGGAATACTAGTGATCACAGATTTTCGTTATTTTTGCTCTACTCTTCTAGTTTTCAAGAAAAACGCATTTAAAGTTTTCCATACAAAAATCCTTAGAAAATCAATTTTTAGGTAGGAATACTAGTGATCACAGATTTTCGTTATTTTTGCTCTAGCTCTTCTAGTTTTCAAGAAAAAAGCATTTAAAGTTTTCCATACAAAAATTCCTTAGAAAATCAATTTTTAGGTAGGAATACTAGTGATCACAGATTTTCGTTATTTTTGCTCTAGCTCTTCTAGTTTTCAAGAAAAACGCATTTAAAGTTTTCCATACAAAAATCCTTAGAAAATCAATTTTTAGGTAGGAATACTAGTGATCACAGATTTTCGTTATTTTTGCTCTAGCTCTTCTAGTTTTCAAGAAAAACGCATTTAAAGTTTTCCATACAAAAATCCTTAGAAAATCAAATTTTTAGGTAGGAATACTAGTGATCACAGATTTTCGTTATTTTTGCTCTAGCTCTTCTAGTTTTCAAGAAAAACGCATTTAAAGTTTTCCATACAAAAATCCTTAGAAAATCAATTTTTAGGTAGGAATACTAGTGATCACAGATTTTCGTTATTTTTGCTCTAGCTCTTCTAGTTTTCAAGAAAAACGCATTTAAAGTTTTCCATACAAAAATCCTTAGAAAATCAATTTTTAGGTAGGAATACTAGTGATCACAGATTTTCGTTATTTTTGCTCTAGCTCTTCTAGTTTTCAAGAAAAACGCATTTAAAGTTTTCCATACAAAAATCCTTAGAAAATCAATTTTTAGGTAGGAATACTAGTGATCACAGATTTTCGTTATTTTTGCTCTAGCTCTTCTAGTTTTCAAGAAAAACGCATTTAAAGTTTTCCATACAAAAATCCTTAGAAAATCAATTTTTAGGTAGGAATACTAGTGATCACAGATTTTCGTTATTTTTGCTCTAGCTCTTCTAGTTTTCAAGAAAAACGCATTTAAAGTTTTCCATACAAAAATCCTTAGAAAATCAATTTTTAGGTAGGAATACTAGTGATCACAGATTTTCGTTATTTTTGCTCTAGCTCTTCTAGTTTTCAAGAAAAACGCATTTAAAGTTTTCCATACAAAAATCCTTAGAAAATCAATTTTTAGGTAGGAATACTAGTGATCACAGATTTTCGTTATTTTTGCTCTAGCTCTTCTAGTTTTCAAGAAAAACGCATTTAAAGTTTTCCATACAAAAATCCTTAGAAAATCAATTTTTAGGTAGGAATACTAGTGATCACAGATTTTCGTTATTTTTGCTCTAGCTCTTCTAGTTTTCAAGAAAAACGCATTTAAAGTTTTCCATACAAAAATCCTTAGAAAATCAATTTTTAGGTAGATACTAAGTGATCACAGATTTTCGTTATTTTTGCTCTAGCTCTTCTAGTTTTCAAGAAAAACGCATTTAAAGTTTTCCATACAAAAATCCTTAGAAAATCAATTTTTAGGTAGGAATACTAGTGATCACAGATTTTCGTTATTTTTGCTCTAGCTCTTCTAGTTTTCAAGAAAAACGCATTTAAAGTTTTCCATACAAAAATCCTTAGAAAATCAATTTTTAGGTAGGAATACTAGTGATCACAGATTTTCGTTATTTTTGCTCTAGCTCTTCTAGTTTTCAAGAAAAACGCATTTAAAGTTTTCCATACAAAAATCCTTAGAAAATCAATTTTTAGGTAGGAATACTAGTGATCACAGATTTTCGTTATTTTTGCTCTAGCTCTTCTAGTTTTCAAGAAAAACGCATTTAAAGTTTTCCATACAAAAATCCTTAGAAAATCAATTTTTAGGTAGGAATACTAGTGATCACAGATTTTCGTTATTTTTGCTCTAGCTCTTCTAGTTTTCAAGAAAAACGCATTTAAAGTTTTCCATACAAAAATCCTTAGAAAATCAATTTTTAGGTAGGAATACTAGTGATCACAGATTTTCGTTATTTTTGCTCTAGCTCTTCTAGTTTTCAAGAAAAACGCATTTAAAGTTTTCCATACAAAAATCCTTAGAAAATCAATTTTTAGGTAGGAATACTAGTGATCACAGATTTTCGTTATTTTTGCTCTAGCTCTTCTAGTTTTCAAGAAAAACGCATTTAAAGTTTTCCATACAAAAATCCTTAGAAAATCAATTTTTAGGTAGGAATACTAGTGATCACAGATTTTCGTTATTTTTGCTCTAGCTCTTCTAGTTTTCAAGAAAAACGCATTTAAAGTTTTCCATACAAAAATCCTTAGAAAATCAATTTTTAGGTAGGAATACTAGTGATCACAGATTTTCGTTATTTTTGCTCTAGCTCTTCTAGTTTTCAAGAAAAACGCATTTAAAGTTTTCCATACAAAAATCCTTAGAAAATCAATTTTTAGGTAGGAATACTAGTGATCACAGATTTTCGTTATTTTTGCTCTAGCTCTTCTAGTTTTCAAGAAAAACGCATTTAAAGTTTTCCATACAAAAATCCTTAGAAAATCAATTTTTAGGTAGGAATACTAGTGATCACAGATTTTCGTTATTTTTGCTCTAGCTCTTCTAGTTTTCAAGAAAAACGCATTTAAAGTTTTCCATACAAAAATCCTTAGAAAATCAATTTTTAGGTAGGAATACTAGTGATCACAGATTTTCGTTATTTTTGCTCTAGCTCTTCTAGTTTTCAAGAAAAACGCATTTAAAGTTTTCCATACAAAAATCCTTAGAAAATCAATTTTTAGGTAGGAATACTAGTGATCACAGATTTTCGTTATTTTTGCTCTAGCTCTTCTAGTTTTCAAGAAAAACGCATTTAAAGTTTTCCATACAAAAATCCTTAGAAAATCAATTTTTAGGTAGGAATACTAGTGATCACAGATTTTCGTTATTTTTGCTCTAGCTCTTCTAGTTTTCAAGAAAAACGCATTTAAAGTTTTCCATACAAAAATCCTTAGAAAATCAATTTTTAGGTAGGAATACTAGTGATCACAGATTTTCGTTATTTTTGCTCTAGCTCTTCTAGTTTTCAAGAAAAACGCATTTAAAGTTTTCCATACAAAAATCCTTAGAAAATCAATTTTTAGGTAGGAATACTAGTGATCACAGATTTTCGTTATTTTTGCTCTAGCTCTTCTAGTTTTCAAGAAAAACGCATTTAAAGTTTTCCATACAAAAATCCTTAGAAAATCAATTTTTAGGTAGGAATACTAGTGATCACAGATTTTCGTTATTTTTGCTCTAGCTCTTCTAGTTTTCAAGAAAAACGCATTTAAAGTTTTCCATACAAAAATCCTTAGAAAATCAATTTTTAGGTAGGAATACTAGTGATCACAGATTTTCGTTATTTTTGCTCTAGCTCTTCTAGTTTTCAAGAAAAACGCATTTAAAGTTTTCCATACAAAAATCCTTAGAAAATCAATTTTTAGGTAGGAATACTAGTGATCACAGATTTTCGTTATTTTTGCTCTAGCTCTTCTAGTTTTCAAGAAAAACGCATTTAAAGTTTTCCATACAAAAATCCTTAGAAAATCAATTTTTAGGTAGGAATACTAGTGATCACAGATTTTCGTTATTTTTGCTCTAGCTCTTCTAGTTTTCAAGAAAAACGCATTTAAAGTTTTCCATACAAAAATCCTTAGAAAATCAATTTTTAGGTAGGAATACTAGTGATCACAGATTTTCGTTATTTTTGCTCTAGCTCTTCTAGTTTTCAAGAAAAACGCATTTAAAGTTTTCCATACAAAAATCCTTAGAAAATCAATTTTTAGGTAGGAATACTAGTGATCACAGATTTTCGTTATTTTTGCTCTAGCTCTTCTAGTTTTCAAGAAAAACGCATTTAAAGTTTTCCATACAAAAATCCTTAGAAAATCAATTTTTAGGTAGGAATACTAGTGATCACAGATTTTCGTTATTTTTGCTCTAGCTCTTCTAGTTTTCAAGAAAAACGCATTTAAAGTTTTCCATACAAAAATCCTTAGAAAATCAATTTTTAGGTAGGAATACTAGTGATCACAGATTTTCGTTATTTTTGCTCTAGCTCTTCTAGTTTTCAAGAAAAACGCATTTAAAGTTTTCCATACAAAAATCCTTAGAAAATCAATTTTTAGGTAGGAATACTAGTGATCACAGATTTTCGTTATTTTTGCTCTAGCTCTTCTAGTTTTCAAGAAAAACGCATTTAAAGTTTTCCATACAAAAATCCTTAGAAAATCAATTTTTAGGTAGGAATACTAGTGATCACAGATTTTCGTTATTTTTGCTCTAGCTCTTCTAGTTTTCAAGAAAAACGCATTTAAAGTTTTCCATACAAAAATCCTTAGAAAATCAATTTTTAGGTAGGAATACTAGTGATCACAGATTTTCGTTATTTTTGCTCTAGCTCTTCTAGTTTTCAAGAAAAACGCATTTAAAGTTTTCCATACAAAAATCCTTAGAAAATCAATTTTTAGGTAGGAATACTAGTGATCACAGATTTTCGTTATTTTTGCTCTAGCTCTTCTAGTTTTCAAGAAAAACGCATTTAAAGTTTTCCATACAAAAATCCTTAGAAAATCAATTTTTAGGTAGGAATACTAGTGATCACAGATTTTCGTTATTTTTGCTCTAGCTCTTCTAGTTTTCAAGAAAAACGCATTTAAAGTTTTCCATACAAAAATCCTTAGAAAATCAATTTTTAGGTAAGTGAATCACAGATTTTCGTTATTTTTGCTCTAGCTCTTCTAGTTTTCAAGAAAAACGCATTTAAAGTTTTCCATACAAAAATCCTTAGAAAATCAATTTTTAGGTAGGAATACTAGTGATCACAGATTTTCGTTATTTTTGCTCTAGCTCTTCTAGTTTTCAAGAAAAACGCATTTAAAGTTTTCCATACAAAAATCCTTAGAAAATCAATTTTTAGGTTAGGAATACTAGTGATCACAGATTTTCGTTATTTTTGCTCTAGCTCTTCTAGTTTTCAAGAAAAACGCATTTAAAGTTTTCCATACAAAAATCCTTAGAAAATCAATTTTTAGGTAGGAATACTAGTGATCACAGATTTTCGTTATTTTTGCTCTAGCTCTTCTAGTTTTCAAGAAAAACGCATTTAAAGTTTTCCATACAAAAATCCTTAGAAAATCAATTTTTAGTGATCACAGATTTTCGTTATTTTTGCTCTAGCTCTTCTAGTTTTCAAGAAAAACGCATTTAAAGTTTTCCATACAAAAATCCTTAGAAAATCAATTTTTAGGTAGGAATACTAGTGATCACAGATTTTCGTTATTTTTGCTCTAGCTCTTCTAGTTTTCAAGAAAAACGCATTTAAAGTTTTCCATACAAAAATCCTTAGAAAATCAATTTTTAGTGATCACAGATTTTCGTTATTTTTGCTCTAGCTCTTCTAGTTTTCAAGAAAAACGCATTTAAAGTTTTCCATACAAAAATCCTTAGAAAATCAATTTTTAGGTAGGAATACTAGTGATCACAGATTTTCGTTATTTTTGCTCTAGCTCTTCTAGTTTTCAAGAAAAACGCATTTAAAGTTTTCCATACAAAAATCCTTAGAAAATCAATTTTTAGGTAGGAATACTAGTGATCACAGATTTTCGTTATTTTTGCTCTAGCTCTTCTAGTTTTCAAGAAAAACGCATTTAAAGTTTTCCATACAAAAATCCTTAGAAAATCAATTTTTAGGTAGGAATACTAGTGATCACAGATTTTCGTTATTTTTGCTCTAGCTCTTCTAGTTTTCAAGAAAAACGCATTTAAAGTTTTCCATACAAAAATCCTTAGAAAATCAATTTTTAGGTAGGAATACTAGTGATCACAGATTTTCGTTATTTTTGCTCTAGCTCTTCTAGTTTTCAAGAAAAACGCATTTAAAGTTTTCCATACAAAAATCCTTAGAAAATCAATTTTTAGGTAGGAATACTAGTGATCACAGATTTTCGTTATTTTTGCTCTAGCTCTTCTAGTTTTCAAGAAAAACGCATTTAAAGTTTTCCATACAAAAATCCTTAGAAAATCAATTTTTAGGTAGGAATACTAGTGATCACAGATTTTCGTTATTTTTGCTCTAGCTCTTCTAGTTTTCAAGAAAAACGCATTTAAAGTTTTCCATACAAAAATCCTTAGAAAATCAATTTTTAGGTAGGAATACTAGTGATCACAGATTTTCGTTATTTTTGCTCTAGCTCTTCTAGTTTTCAAGAAAAACGCATTTAAAGTTTTCCATACAAAAATCCTTAGAAAATCAATTTTTAGGTAGGAATACTAGTGATCACAGATTTTCGTTATTTTTGCTCTAGCTCTTCTAGTTTTCAAGAAAAACGCATTTAAAGTTTTCCATACAAAAATCCTTAGAAAATCAATTTTTAGGTAGGAATACTAGTGATCACAGATTTTCGTTATTTTTGCTCTAGCTCTTCTAGTTTTCAAGAAAAACGCATTTAAAGTTTTCCATACAAAAATCCTTAGAAAATCAATTTTTAGGTAGGAATACTAGTGATCACAGATTTTCGTTATTTTTGCTCTAGCTCTTCTAGTTTTCAAGAAAAACGCATTTAAAGTTTTCCATACAAAAATCCTTAGAAAATCAATTTTTAGGTAGGAATACTAGTGATCACAGATTTTCGTTATTTTTGCTCTAGCTCTTCTAGTTTTCAAGAAAAACGCATTTAAAGTTTTCCATACAAAAATCCTTAGAAAATCAATTTTTAGGTAGGAATACTAGTGATCACAGATTTTCGTTATTTTTGCTCTAGCTCTTCTAGTTTTCAAGAAAAACGCATTTAAAGTTTTCCATACAAAAATCCTTAGAAAATCAATTTTTAGGTAGGAATACTAGTGATCACAGATTTTCGTTATTTTTGCTCTAGCTCTTCTAGTTTTCAAGAAAAACGCATTTAAAGTTTTCCATACAAAAATCCTTAGAAAATCAATTTTTAGGTAGGAATACTAGTGATCACAGATTTTCGTTATTTTTGCTCTAGCTCTTCTAGTTTTCAAGAAAAACGCATTTAAAGTTTTCCATACAAAAATCCTTAGAAAATCAATTTTTAGGTAGGAATACTAGTGATCACAGATTTTCGTTATTTTTGCTCTAGCTCTTCTAGTTTTCAAGAAAAACGCATTTAAAGTTTTCCATACAAAAATCCTTAGAAAATCAATTTTTAGGTAGGAATACTAGTGATCACAGATTTTCGTTATTTTTGCTCTAGCTCTTCTAGTTTTCAAGAAAAACGCATTTAAAGTTTTCCATACAAAAATCCTTAGAAAATCAATTTTTAGGTAGGAATACTAGTGATCACAGATTTTCGTTATTTTTGCTCTAGCTCTTCTAGTTTTCAAGAAAAACGCATTTAAAGTTTTCCATACAAAAATCCTTAGAAAATCAATTTTTAGGTAGGAATACTAGTGATCACAGATTTTCGTTATTTTTGCTCTAGCTCTTCTAGTTTTCAAGAAAAACGCATTTAAAGTTTTCCATACAAAAATCCTTAGAAAATCAATTTTTAGGTAGGAATACTAGTGATCACAGATTTTCGTTATTTTTGCTCTAGCTCTTCTAGTTTTCAAGAAAATTTGCTCTAGCTCTTCTAGTTTTCAAGAAAAACGCATTTAAAGTTTTCCATACAAAAATCCTTAGAAAATCAATTTTTAGGTAGGAATACTAGTGATCACAGATTTTCGTTATTTTTGCTCTAGCTCTTCTAGTTTTCAAGAAAAACGCATTTAAAGTTTTCCATACAAAAATCCTTAGAAAATCAATTTTTAGGTAGGAATACTAGTGATCACAGATTTTCGTTATTTTTGCTCTAGCTCTTCTAGTTTTCAAGAAAAACGCATTTAAAGTTTTCCATACAAAAATCCTTAGAAAATCAATTTTTAGGTAGGAATACTAGTGATCACAGATTTTCGTTATTTTTGCTCTAGCTCTTCTAGTTTTCAAGAAAAACGCATTTAAAGTTTTCCATACAAAAATCCTTAGAAAATCAATTTTTAGGTAGGAATACTAGTGATCACAGATTTTCGTTATTTTTGCTCTAGCTCTTCTAGTTTTCAAGAAAAACGCATTTAAAGTTTTCCATACAAAAATCCTTAGAAAATCAATTTTTAGGTAGGAATACTAGTGATCACAGATTTTCGTTATTTTTGCTCTAGCTCTTCTAGTTTTCAAGAAAAACGCATTTAAAGTTTTCCATACAAAAATCCTTAGAAAATCAATTTTTAGGTAGGAATACTAGTGATCACAGATTTTCGTTATTTTTGCTCTAGCTCTTCTAGTTTTCAAGAAAAACGCATTTAAAGTTTTCCATACAAAAATCCTTAGAAAATCAATTTTTAGGTAGGAATACTAGTGATCACAGATTTTCGTTATTTTTGCTCTAGCTCTTCTAGTTTTCAAGAAAAACGCATTTAAAGTTTTCCATACAAAAATCCTTAGAAAATCAATTTTTAGGTAGGAATACTAGTGATCACAGATTTTCGTTATTTTTGCTCTAGCTCTTCTAGTTTTCAAGAAAAACGCATTTAAAGTTTTCCATACAAAAATCCTTAGAAAATCAATTTTTAGGTAGGAATACTAGTGATCACAGATTTTCGTTATTTTTGCTCTAGCTCTTCTAGTTTTCAAGAAAAACGCATTTAAAGTTTTCCATACAAAAATCCTTAGAAAATCAATTTTTAGGTAGGAATACTAGTGATCACAGATTTTCGTTATTTTTGCTCTAGCTCTTCTAGTTTTCAAGAAAAACGCATTTAAAGTTTTCCATACAAAAATCCTTAGAAAATCAATTTTTAGGTAGGAATACTAGTGATCACAGATTTTCGTTATTTTTGCTCTAGCTCTTCTAGTTTTCAAGAAAAACGCATTTAAAGTTTTCCATACAAAAATCCTTAGAAAATCAATTTTTAGGTAGGAATACTAGTGATCACAGATTTTCGTTATTTTTGCTCTAGCTCTTCTAGTTTTCAAGAAAAACGCATTTAAAGTTTTCCATACAAAAATCCTTAGAAAATCAATTTTTAGGTAGGAATACTAGTGATCACAGATTTTCGTTATTTTTGCTCTAGCTCTTCTAGTTTTCAAGAAAAACGCATTTAAAGTTTTCCATACAAAAATCCTTAGAAAATCAATTTTTAGGTAGGAATACTAGTGATCACAGATTTTCGTTATTTTTGCTCTAGCTCTTCTAGTTTTCAAGAAAAACGCATTTAAAGTTTTCCATACAAAAATCCTTAGAAAATCAATTTTTAGGTAGGAATACTAGTGATCACAGATTTTCGTTATTTTTGCTCTAGCTCTTCTAGTTTTCAAGAAAAACGCATTTAAAGTTTTCCATACAAAAATCCTTAGAAAATCAATTTTTAGGTAGGAATACTAGTGATCACAGATTTTCGTTATTTTTGCTCTAGCTCTTCTAGTTTTCAAGAAAAACGCATTTAAAGTTTTCCATACAAAAATCCTTAGAAAATCAATTTTTAGGTAGGAATACTAGTGATCACAGATTTTCGTTATTTTTGCTCTAGCTCTTCTAGTTTTCAAGAAAAACGCATTTAAAGTTTTCCATACAAAAATCCTTAGAAAATCAATTTTTAGGTAGGAATACTAGTGATCACAGATTTTCGTTATTTTTGCTCTAGCTCTTCTAGTTTTCAAGAAAAACGCATTTAAAGTTTTCCATACAAAAATCCTTAGAAAATCAATTTTTAGGTAGGAATACTAGTGATCACAGATTTTCGTTATTTTTGCTCTAGCTCTTCTAGTTTTCAAGAAAAACGCATTTAAAGTTTTCCATACAAAAATCCTTAGAAAATCAATTTTTAGGTAGGAATACTAGTGATCACAGATTTTCGTTATTTTTGCTCTAGCTCTTCTAGTTTTCAAGAAAAACGCATTTAAAGTTTTCCATACAAAAATCCTTAGAAAATCAATTTTTAGGTAGGAATACTAGTGATCACAGATTTTCGTTATTTTTGCTCTAGCTCTTCTAGTTTTCAAGAAAAACGCATTTAAAGTTTTCCATACAAAAATCCTTAGAAAATCAATTTTTAGGTAGGAATACTAGTGATCACAGATTTTCGTTATTTTTGCTCTAGCTCTTCTAGTTTTCAAGAAAAACGCATTTAAAGTTTTCCATACAAAAATCCTTAGAAAATCAATTTTTAGGTAGGAATACTAGTGATCACAGATTTTCGTTATTTTTGCTCTAGCTCTTCTAGTTTTCAAGAAAAACGCATTTAAAGTTTTCCATACAAAAATCCTTAGAAAATCAATTTTTAGGTAGGAATACTAGTGATCACAGATTTTCGTTATTTTTGCTCTAGCTCTTCTAGTTTTCAAGAAAAACGCATTTAAAGTTTTCCATACAAAAATCCTTAGAAAATCAATTTTTAGGTAGGAATACTAGTGATCACAGATTTTCGTTATTTTTGCTCTAGCTCTTCTAGTTTTCAAGAAAAACGCATTTAAAGTTTTCCATACAAAAATCCTTAGAAAATCAATTTTTAGGTAGGAATACTAGTGATCACAGATTTTCGTTATTTTTGCTCTAGCTCTTCTAGTTTTCAAGAAAAACGCATTTAAAGTTTTCCATACAAAAATCCTTAGAAAATCAATTTTTAGGTAGGAATACTAGTGATCACAGATTTTCGTTATTTTTGCTCTAGCTCTTCTAGTTTTCAAGAAAAACGCATTTAAAGTTTTCCATACAAAAATCCTTAGAAAATCAATTTTTAGGTAGGAATACTAGTGATCACAGATTTTCGTTATTTTTGCTCTAGCTCTTCTAGTTTTCAAGAAAAACGCATTTAAAGTTTTCCATACAAAAATCCTTAGAAAATCAATTTTTAGGTAGGAATACTAGTGATCACAGATTTTCGTTATTTTTGCTCTAGCTCTTCTAGTTTTCAAGAAAAACGCATTTAAAGTTTTCCATACAAAAATCCTTAGAAAATCAATTTTTAGGTAGGAATACTAGTGATCACAGATTTTCGTTATTTTTGCTCTAGCTCTTCTAGTTTTCAAGAAAAACGCATTTAAAGTTTTCCATACAAAAATCCTTAGAAAATCAATTTTTAGGTAGGAATACTAGTGATCACAGATTTTCGTTATTTTTGCTCTAGCTCTTCTAGTTTTCAAGAAAAACGCATTTAAAGTTTTCCATACAAAAATCCTTAGAAAATCAATTTTTAGGTAGGAATACTAGTGATCACAGATTTTCGTTATTTTTGCTCTAGCTCTTCTAGTTTTCAAGAAAAACGCATTTAAAGTTTTCCATACAAAAATCCTTAGAAAATCAATTTTTAGGTAGGAATACTAGTGATCACAGATTTTCGTTATTTTTGCTCTAGCTCTTCTAGTTTTCAAGAAAAACGCATTTAAAGTTTTCCATACAAAAATCCTTAGAAAATCAATTTTTAGGTAGGAATACTAGTGATCACAGATTTTCGTTATTTTTGCTCTAGCTCTTCTAGTTTTCAAGAAAAACGCATTTAAAGTTTTCCATACAAAAATCCTTAGAAAATCAATTTTTAGGTAGGAATACTAGTGATCACAGATTTTCGTTATTTTTGCTCTAGCTCTTCTAGTTTTCAAGAAAAACGCATTTAAAGTTTTCCATACAAAAATCCTTAGAAAATCAATTTTTAGGTAGGAATACTAGTGATCACAGATTTTCGTTATTTTTGCTCTAGCTCTTCTAGTTTTCAAGAAAAACGCATTTAAAGTTTTCCATACAAAAATCCTTAGAAAATCAATTTTTAGGTAGGAATACTAGTGATCACAGATTTTCGTTATTTTTGCTCTAGCTCTTCTAGTTTTCAAGAAAAACGCATTTAAAGTTTTCCATACAAAAATCCTTAGAAAATCAATTTTTAGGTAGGAATACTAGTGATCACAGATTTTCGTTATTTTTGCTCTAGCTCTTCTAGTTTTCAAGAAAAACGCATTTAAAGTTTTCCATACAAAAATCCTTAGAAAATCAATTTTTAGGTAGGAATACTAGTGATCACAGATTTTCGTTATTTTTGCTCTAGCTCTTCTAGTTTTCAAGAAAAACGCATTTAAAGTTTTCCATACAAAAATCCTTAGAAAATCAATTTTTAGGTAGGAATACTAGTGATCACAGATTTTCGTTATTTTTGCTCTAGCTCTTCTAGTTTTCAAGAAAAACGCATTTAAAGTTTTCCATACAAAAATCCTTAGAAAATCAATTTTTAGGTAGGAATACTAGTGATCACAGATTTTCGTTATTTTTGCTCTAGCTCTTCTAGTTTTCAAGAAAAACGCATTTAAAGTTTTCCATACAAAAATCCTTAGAAAATCAATTTTTAGGTAGGAATACTAGTGATCACAGATTTTCGTTATTTTTGCTCTAGCTCTTCTAGTTTTCAAGAAAAACGCATTTAAAGTTTTCCATACAAAAATCCTTAGAAAATCAATTTTTAGGTAGGAATACTAGTGATCACAGATTTTCGTTATTTTTGCTCTAGCTCTTCTAGTTTTCAAGAAAAACGCATTTAAAGTTTTCCATACAAAAATCCTTAGAAAATCAATTTTTAGGTAGGAATACTAGTGATCACAGATTTTCGTTATTTTTGCTCTAGCTCTTCTAGTTTTCAAGAAAAACGCATTTAAAGTTTTCCATACAAAAATCCTTAGAAAATCAATTTTTAGGTAGGAATACTAGTGATCACAGATTTTCGTTATTTTTGCTCTAGCTCTTCTAGTTTTCAAGAAAAACGCATTTAAAGTTTTCCATACAAAAATCCTTAGAAAATCAATTTTTAGGTAGGAATACTAGTGATCACAGATTTTCGTTATTTTTGCTCTAGCTCTTCTAGTTTTCAAGAAAAACGCATTTAAAGTTTTCCATACAAAAATCCTTAGAAAATCAATTTTTAGGTAGGAATACTAGTGATCACAGATTTTCGTTATTTTTGCTCTAGCTCTTCTAGTTTTCAAGAAAAACGCATTTAAAGTTTTCCATACAAAAATCCTTAGAAAATCAATTTTTAGGTAGGAATACTAGTGATCACAGATTTTCGTTATTTTTGCTCTAGCTCTTCTAGTTTTCAAGAAAAACGCATTTAAAGTTTTCCATACAAAAATCCTTAGAAAATCAATTTTTAGGTAGGAATACTAGTGATCACAGATTTTCGTTATTTTTGCTCTAGCTCTTCTAGTTTTCAAGAAAAACGCATTTAAAGTTTTCCATACAAAAATCCTTAGAAAATCAATTTTTAGGTAGGAATACTAGTGATCACAGATTTTCGTTATTTTTGCTCTAGCTCTTCTAGTTTTCAAGAAAAACGCATTTAAAGTTTTCCATACAAAAATCCTTAGAAAATCAATTTTTAGGTAGGAATACTAGTGATCACAGATTTTCGTTATTTTTGCTCTAGCTCTTCTAGTTTTCAAGAAAAACGCATTTAAAGTTTTCCATACAAAAATCCTTAGAAAATCAATTTTTAGGTAGGAATACTAGTGATCACAGATTTTCGTTATTTTTGCTCTAGCTCTTCTAGTTTTCAAGAAAAACGCATTTAAAGTTTTCCATACAAAAATCCTTAGAAAATCAATTTTTAGGTAGGAATACTAGTGATCACAGATTTTCGTTATTTTTGCTCTAGCTCTTCTAGTTTTCAAGAAAAACGCATTTAAAGTTTTCCATACAAAAATCCTTAGAAAATCAATTTTTAGGTAGGAATACTAGTGATCACAGATTTTCGTTATTTTTGCTCTAGCTCTTCTAGTTTTCAAGAAAAACGCATTTAAAGTTTTCCATACAAAAATCCTTAGAAAATCAATTTTTAGGTAGGAATACTAGTGATCACAGATTTTCGTTATTTTTGCTCTAGCTCTTCTAGTTTTCAAGAAAACGCATTTAAAGTTTTCCATACAAAAATCCTTAGAAAATCAATTTTTAGGTAGGAATACTAGTGATCACAGATTTTCGTTATTTTTGCTCTAGCTCTTCTAGTTTTCAAGAAAAACGCATTTAAAGTTTTCCATACAAAAATCCTTAGAAAATCAATTTTTAGCTAGGAATACTAGTGATCACAGATTTTCGTTATTTTTGCTCTAGCTCTTCTAGTTTTCAAGAAAAACGCATTTAAAGTTTTCCATACAAAAATCCTTAGAAAATCAATTTTTAGGTAGGAATACTAGTGATCACAGATTTTCGTTATTTTTGCTCTAGCTCTTCTAGTTTTCAAGAAAAACGCATTTAAAGTTCTCAGATCCATAACAAAAATCCTTAGAAAATCTAGTGATCACAGATTTTCGTTATTTTTGCTCTAGCTCTTCTAGTTTTCAAGAAAAACGCATTTAAAGTTTTCCATACAAAAATCCCTTAGAAAATCAATTTTAGTTAGGAATACTAGTGATCACAGATTTTCGTTATTTTTGCTCTAGCTCTTCTAGTTTTCAAGAAAAACGCATTTTTCCATACAAAGATCCTTAGAAAATCAATTTTTAGGTAGGAATACTAGTGATCACAGATTTTCGTTATTTTTGCTCTAGCTCTTCTAGTTTTCAAGAAAATCGCATTTAAGGTTTTCCATACAAAAATCCTTAGAAATTTTTAGGTAGGAATACTAGTGATCACAGATTTTCGTTATTTTTGCTCTAGCTCTTCTAGTTTTCAAGAAAAACGCATTTAAAGTTTTCCAAACAAAATTCCATACAAAAATCCTTAGAAAATCAATTTTTAGGTAGGAATACTAGTGATCACAGATTTTCGTTATTTTTGCTCTAGCTCTTCTAGTTTTCAAGAAAAACGCATTTAAAGTTTTCCATACATTTTTAGGTAGGAATACAAGTGATCACAGATTTTCGTTATTTTTGCTCTAGCTCTTCTAGTTTTCAAGAAAAACGCATTTAAAGTTTTCCATACAAAAATCCTTAGAAAATCAATTTTTAGGTAGGAATACTAGTGATCACAGATTTTCGTTATTTTTGCTCTAGCTCTTCTAGTTTTCAAGAAAAACGCATTTAAAATTTTCCATACAAAAATCCTTAGAAAATCAATTTTTAGGTAGGAATACTAGTGATCACAGATTTTCGTTATTTTTGCTCTAGCTCTTCTAGTTTTCAAGAAAAACGCATTTAAAGTTTTCCATACAAAAATCCTTAGAAAATCAATTTTTAGGTAGGAATACTAGTGATCACAGATTTTCGTTATTTTTGCTCTAGCTCTTCTAGTTTTCAAGAAAAACGCATTTAAAGTTTTCCATACAAAAATCCTTAGAAAATCAATTTTTAGGTAGGAATACTAGTGATCAAAGATTTTCGTTATTTTTGCTCTAGCTCTTCTAGTTTTCATGAAAAACGCATTTAAAGTTTTCCATACAAAAATCCTTAGAAAATCAATTTTTAGGTAGGAATACTAGTGATCACAGATTTTCGTTATTTTTGCTCTAGCTCTTCTAGTTTTCAAGAAAAACGCATTCAAAGTTTTCCATACAAAAATCCTTAGAAAATCAATTTTTAGGTAGGAATACTAGTGATCACAGAT
This sequence comes from Pollenia griseotomentosa, assembly GCA_963931875.1. Taxonomy (NCBI): domain Eukaryota; kingdom Metazoa; phylum Arthropoda; class Insecta; order Diptera; family Polleniidae; genus Pollenia; species Pollenia griseotomentosa. Next base: position 14,246 of record CAWVPA010000006.1, on the reverse strand, counting down.
TTTCGTTATTTTTGCTCTAGCTCTTCTAGTTTTCAAGAAAAACGCATTTAAAGTTTTCCATACAAAAATCCTTAGAAAATCAATTTTTAGGTAGGAATACTAGTGATCACAGATTTTCGTTATTTTTGCTCTAGCTCTTCTAGTTTTCAAGAAAAACGCATTTAAAGTTTTCCATACAAAAATCCTTAGAAAATCAATTTTTAGGTAGGAATACTAGTGATCACAGATTTTCGTTATTTTTGCTCTAGCTCTTCTAGTTTTCAAGAAAAACGCATTTAAAGTTTTCCATACAAAAATCCTTAGAAAATCAATTTTTAGGTGGGAATACTAGTGATCACAGATTTTCGTTATTTTTGCTCTAGCTCTTCTAGTTTTCAAGAAAAACGCATTTAAAGTTTTCCATACAAAAATCCTTAGAAAATCAATTTTTAGGTAGGAATACTAGTGCTCACAGATTTTCGTTATTTTTGCTCTAGCTCTTCTAGTTTTCAAGAAAAACGCATTTAAAGTATTCCATACAAAAATCCTTAGAAAATCAATTTTTAGGTAGGAATACTAGTGATCACAGATTTTCGTTATTTTTGCTCTAGCTCTTCTAGTTTTCAAGAAAAACGCATTTAAAGTTTTCCATACAAAAATCCTTAGAAAATCAATTTTTAGGTAGGAATACTAGTGCTCACAGATTTTCGTTATTTTTGCTCTAGCTCTTCTAGTTTTCAAGAAAAACGCATTTAAAGTATTCCATACAAAAATCCTTAGAAAATCAATTTTTAGGTAGGAATACTAGTGCTCACAGATTTTCGTTATTTTTGCTCTAGCTCTTCTAGTTTTGAAGAAAAACGCATTTAAAGTTTTCCATACAAAAATCCTTAGAAAATCAATTTTTAGGTAGGAATACAAGTGATCACAGATTTTCGTTATTTTTGCTCTAGCTCTTCTAGTTTTCAAGAAAAACGCATTTAAAGTTTTCCAAACAAAAATCCTTAGAAAATCAATTTTTAGGTAGGAATACTAGTGATCACAGATTTTCGTTATTTTTGCTCTAGCTCGTCTAGTTTTCAAGAAAAACGCATTTAAAGTTTTCCATACAAAAATCCTTAGAAAATTAATTTTTAGGTAGGAATACTAGTGATCACAGATTTTCGTTATTTTTGCTCTAGCTCTTCTAGTTTTCAAGAAAAACGCATTTAAAGTTTTCCATACAAAAATCCTTAGAAAATCAATTTTTAGGTAGGAATACTAGTGATCACAGATTTTCGTTATTTTTGCTCTAGCTCTTCTAGTTTTCAAGAAAAACGCATTTAAAGTTTTCCATACAAAAATCCTTAGAAAATCAATTTTTAGGTAGGAATACTAGTGATCACAGATTTTCGTTATTTTTGCTCTAGCTCTTCTAGTTTTCAAGAAAACCGCATTTAAAGTTTTCCATACAAAAATCCTTAGAAAATCAATTTTTAGGTAGGAATACTAGTGATCACAGATTTTCGTTATTTTTGCTCTAGCTCGTCTAGTTTTCAAGAAAAACGCATTTAAAGTTTTCCATACAAAAATCATTAGAAAATCAATTTTTAGGTAGGAATACTAGTGATCACAGATTTTCGTTATTTTTGCTCTAGCTCTTCTAGATTTCAAGAAAAACGCATTTAAAGTTTTCCATACAAAAATCCTTAGAAAATCAATTTTTAGGTAGGAATACTAGTGATCACAGATTTTCGTTATTTTTGCTCTAGCTCTTCTAGTTTTCAAGAAAAACGCATTTAAAGTTTTCCATACAAAAATCCTTAGAAAATCAGTTTTTAGGTAGGAATACTAGTGATCACAGATTTTCGTTATTTTTGCTCTAGCTCTTCTAGTTTTCAAGAAAAACGCATTTAAAGTTTTCCATACAAAAATCCTTAGAAAATCAATTTTTAGGTAGGAATACTAGAGATCACAGATTTTCGTTATTTTTGCTCTAGCTCTTCTAGTTTTCAAGAAAAACGCATTTAAAGTTTTCCATACAAAAATCCTTAGAAAATCAATTTTTAGGTAGGAATACTAGTGATCACAGATTTTCGTTATTTTTGCTCTAGCTCTTCTAGTTTTCAAGAAAAACGCATTTAAAGTTTTCCATACAAAAATCCTTAGAAAATCAATTTTTAGGTAGGAATACTAGTGATCACAGATTTTCGTTATTTTTGCTCTAGCTCTTCTAGTTTTCAAGAAAACCGCATTTAAAGTTTTCCATACAAAAATCCTTAGAAATTTTTAGGTAGGAATACTAGTGATCACAGATTTTCGTTATTTTTGCTCTAGCTCTTCTAGTTTTCAAGAAAAACGCATTTAAAGTTTTCCAAACAAAAATCCTTAGAAAATCAATTTTTAGGTAGGAATACTAGTGATCACAGATTTTCGTTATTTTTGCTCTAGCTCGTCTAGTTTTCAAGAAAAACGCATTTAAAGTTTTCCATACAAAAATCATTAGAAAATCAATTTTTAGGTAGGAATACTAGTGATCACAGATTTTCGTTATTTTTGCTCTAGCTCTTCTAGATTTCAAGAAAAACGCATTTAAAGTTTTCCATACAAAAATCCTTAGAAAATCAATTTTTAGCTAGGAATACTAGTGATCACAGATTTTCGTTATTTTTGCTCTAGCTCTTCTAGTTTTCAAGAAAAACGCATTTAAAGTTTTCCATACAAAAATCCTTAGAAAATCAATTTTTAGGTAGGAATACTAGTGATCACAGATTTTCGTTATTTTTGCTCTAGCTCTTCTAGTTTTCAAGAAAAACGCATTTAAAGTTTTCCATACAAAAATCCTTAGAAAATCTAGTGATCACAGATTTTCGTTATTTTTGCTCTAGCTCTTCTAGTTTTCAAGAAAAACGCATTTAAAGTTTTCCATACAAAAATCCTTAGAAAATCAATTTTTAGGTAGGAATACAAGTGATCACAGATTTTCGTTATTTTTGCTCTAGCTCTTCTAGTTTTCAAGAAAAACGCATTTAAAGTTTTCCATACAAAGATCCTTAGAAAATCAATTTTTAGGTAGGAATACTAGTGATCACAGATTTTCGTTATTTTTGCTCTAGCTCTTCTAGTTTTCAAGAAAACCGCATTTAAGGTTTTCCATACAAAAATCCTTAGAAATTTTTAGGTAGGAATACTAGTGATCACAGATTTTCGTTATTTTTGCTCTAGCTCTTCTAGTTTTCAAGAAAAACGCATTTAAAGTTTTCCAAACAAAATTCCATACAAAAATCCTTAGAAAATCAATTTTTAGGTAGGAATACTAGTGATCACAGATTTTCGTTATTTTTGCTCTAGCTCTTCTAGTTTTCAAGAAAAACGCATTTAAAGTTTTCCATACATTTTTAGGTAGGAATACAAGTGATCACAGATTTTCGTTATTTTTGCTCTAGCTCTTCTAGTTTTCAAGAAAAACGCATTTAAAGTTTTCCATACAAAAATCCTTAGAAAATCAATTTTTAGGTAGGAATACTAGTGATCACAGATTTTCGTTATTTTTGCTCTAGCTCTTCTAGTTTTCAAGAAAAACGCATTTAAAATTTTCCATACAAAAATCCTTAGAAAATCAATTTTTAGGTAGGAATACTAGTGATCACAGATTTTCGTTATTTTTGCTCTAGCTCTTCTAGTTTTCAAGAAAAACGCATTTAAAGTTTTCCATACAAAAATCCTTAGAAAATCAATTTTTAGGTAGGAATACTAGTGATCACAGATTTTCGTTATTTTTGCTCTAGCTCTTCTAGTTTTCAAGAAAAACGCATTTAAAGTTTTCCATACAAAAATCCTTAGAAAATCAATTTTTAGGTAGGAATACTAGTGATCAAAGATTTTCGTTATTTTTGCTCTAGCTCTTCTAGTTTTCATGAAAAACGCATTTAAAGTTTTCCATACAAAAATCCTTAGAAAATCAATTTTTAGGTAGGAATACTAGTGATCACAGATTTTCGTTATTTTTGCTCTAGCTCTTCTAGTTTTCAAGAAAAACGCATTCAAAGTTTTCCATACAAAAATCCTTAGAAAATCAATTTTTAGGTAGGAATACTAGTGATCACAGATTTTCGTTATTTTTGCTCTAGCTCTTCTAGTTTTCAAGAAAAACGCATTTAAAGTTTTCCATACAAAAATCCTTAGAAAATCAATTTTTAGGTAGGAATACTAGTGATCACAGATTTTCGTTATTTTTGCTCTAGCTCTTCTAGTTTTCAAGAAAAACGCATTTAAAGTTTTCCATACAAAAATCCTTAGAAAATCAATTTTTAGGTAGGAATACTAGTGATCACAGATTTTCGTTATTTTTGCTCTAGCTCTTCTAGTTTTCAAGAAAAACGCATTTAAAGTTTTCCATACAAAAATCCTTAGAAAATCAATTTTTAGGTGGGAATACTAGTGATCACAGATTTTCGTTATTTTTGCTCTAGCTCTTCTAGTTTTCAAGAAAAACGCATTTAAAGTTTTCCATACAAAAATCCTTAGAAAATCAATTTTTAGGTAGGAATACTAGTGCTCACAGATTTTCGTTATTTTTGCTCTAGCTCTTCTAGTTTTCAAGAAAAACGCATTTAAAGTATTCCATACAAAAATCCTTAGAAAATCAATTTTTAGGTAGGAATACTAGTGATCACAGATTTTCGTTATTTTTGCTCTAGCTCTTCTAGTTTTCAAGAAAAACGCATTTAAAGTTTTCCATACAAAAATCCTTAGAAAATCAATTTTTAGGTAGGAATACTAGTGCTCACAGATTTTCGTTATTTTTGCTCTAGCTCTTCTAGTTTTCAAGAAAAACGCATTTAAAGTATTCCATACAAAAATCCTTAGAAAATCAATTTTTAGGTAGGAATACTAGTGCTCACAGATTTTCGTTATTTTTGCTCTAGCTCTTCTAGTTTTGAAGAAAAACGCATTTAAAGTTTTCCATACAAAAATCCTTAGAAAATCAATTTTTAGGTAGGAATACAAGTGATCACAGATTTTCGTTATTTTTGCTCTAGCTCTTCTAGTTTTCAAGAAAAACGCATTTAAAGTTTTCCAAACAAAAATCCTTAGAAAATCAATTTTTAGGTAGGAATACTAGTGATCACAGATTTTCGTTATTTTTGCTCTAGCTCGTCTAGTTTTCAAGAAAAACGCATTTAAAGTTTTCCATACAAAAATCCTTAGAAAATTAATTTTTAGGTAGGAATACTAGTGATCACAGATTTTCGTTATTTTTGCTCTAGCTCTTCTAGTTTTCAAGAAAAACGCATTTAAAGTTTTCCATACAAAAATCCTTAGAAAATCAATTTTTAGGTAGGAATACTAGTGATCACAGATTTTCGTTATTTTTGCTCTAGCTCTTCTAGTTTTCAAGAAAAACGCATTTAAAGTTTTCCATACAAAAATCCTTAGAAAATCAATTTTTAGGTAGGAATACTAGTGATCACAGATTTTCGTTATTTTTGCTCTAGCTCTTCTAGTTTTCAAGAAAACCGCATTTAAAGTTTTCCATACAAAAATCCTTAGAAAATCAATTTTTAGGTAGGAATACTAGTGATCACAGATTTTCGTTATTTTTGCTCTAGCTCGTCTAGTTTTCAAGAAAAACGCATTTAAAGTTTTCCATACAAAAATCATTAGAAAATCAATTTTTAGGTAGGAATACTAGTGATCACAGATTTTCGTTATTTTTGCTCTAGCTCTTCTAGATTTCAAGAAAAACGCATTTAAAGTTTTCCATACAAAAATCCTTAGAAAATCAATTTTTAGGTAGGAATACTAGTGATCACAGATTTTCGTTATTTTTGCTCTAGCTCTTCTAGTTTTCAAGAAAAACGCATTTAAAGTTTTCCATACAAAAATCCTTAGAAAATCAGTTTTTAGGTAGGAATACTAGTGATCACAGATTTTCGTTATTTTTGCTCTAGCTCTTCTAGTTTTCAAGAAAAACGCATTTAAAGTTTTCCATACAAAAATCCTTAGAAAATCAATTTTTAGGTAGGAATACTAGAGATCACAGATTTTCGTTATTTTTGCTCTAGCTCTTCTAGTTTTCAAGAAAAACGCATTTAAAGTTTTCCATACAAAAATCCTTAGAAAATCAATTTTTAGGTAGGAATACTAGTGATCACAGATTTTCGTTATTTTTGCTCTAGCTCTTCTAGTTTTCAAGAAAAACGCATTTAAAGTTTTCCATACAAAAATCCTTAGAAAATCAATTTTTAGGTAGGAATACTAGTGATCACAGATTTTCGTTATTTTTGCTCTAGCTCTTCTAGTTTTCAAGAAAAACGCATTTAAAGTTTTCCATACAAAAATCCTTAGAAAATCAATTTTTAGGTAGGAATACTAGTGATCACAGATTTTCGTTATTTTTGCTCTAGCTCTTCTAGTTTTCAAGAAAAACGCATTTAAAGTTTTCCATACAAAAATCCTTAGAAAATCAATTTTTAGGTAGGAATACAAGTGATCACAGATTTTCGTTATTTTTGCTCTAGCTCTTCTAGTTTTCAAGAAAAACGCATTTAAAGTTTTCCATACAAAAATCCTTAGAAAATCAATTTTTAGGTAGGAATACTAGTGATCACAGATTTTCGTTATTTTTGCTCTAGCTCTTCTAGTTTTCAAGAAAAACGCATTTAAAATTTTCCATACAAAAATCCTTAGAAAATCAATTTTTAGGTAGGAATACTAGTGATCACAGATTTTCGTTATTTTTGCTCTAGCTCTTCTAGTTTTCAAGAAAAACGCATTTAAAGTTTTCCATACAAAAATCCTTAGAAAATCAATTTTTAGGTAGGAATACTAGTGATCACAGATTTTCGTTATTTTTGCTCTAGCTCTTCTAGTTTTCAAGAAAAACGCATTTAAAGTTTTCCATACAAAAATCCTTAGAAAATCAATTTTTAGGTAGGAATACTAGTGATCAAAGATTTTCGTTATTTTTGCTCTAGCTCTTCTAGTTTTCAAGAAAAACGCATTTAAAGTTTTCCATACAAAAATCCTTAGAAAATCAATTTTTAGGTAGAAATACTAGTGATCACAGATTTTCGTTATTTTTGCTCTAGCTCTTCTAGTTTTCAAGAAAAACGCATTTAAAGTTTTCCATACAAAAATCCTTAGAAAATCAATTTTTAGGTAGGAATACTAGTGATCACAGATTTTCGTTATTTTTGCTCTAGCTCTTCTAGTTTTCAAGAAAAACGCATTTAAAGTTTTCCATACAAAAATCCTTAGAAAATCAATTTTTAGGTAGGAATACTAGTGATCACAGATTTTCGTTATTTTTGCTCTAGCTCTTCTAGTTTTCAAGAAAAACGCATTTAAAGTTTTCCATACAAAAATCCTTAGAAAATCAATTTTTAGGTAGGAATACTAGTGATCACAGATTTTCGTTATTTTTGCTCTAGCTCTTCTAGTTTTCAAGAAAAACGCATTTAAAGTTTTCCATACAAAAATCCTTAGAAAATCAATTTTTAGGTGGGAATACTAGTGATCACAGATTTTCGTTATTTTTGCTCTAGCTCTTCTAGTTTTCAAGAAAAACGCATTTAAAGTTTTCCATACAAAAATCCTTAGAAAATCAATTTTTAGGTAGGAATACTAGTGCTCACAGATTTTCGTTATTTTTGCTCTAGCTCTTCTAGTTTTCAAGAAAAACGCATTTAAAGTATTCCATACAAAAATCCTTAGAAAATCAATTTTTAGGTAGGAATACTAGTGATCACAGATTTTCGTTATTTTTGCTCTAGCTCTTCTAGTTTTCAAGAAAAACGAATTTAAAGTTTTCCATACAAAAATCCTTAGAAAATCAATTTTTAGGTAGGAATACTAGTGCTCACAGATTTTCGTTATTTTTGCTCTAGCTCTTCTAGTTTTCAAGAAAAACGCATTTAAAGTATTCCATACAAAAATCCTTAGAAAATCAATTTTTAGGTAGGAATACTAGTGCTCACAGATTTTCGTTATTTTTGCTCTAGCTCTTCTAGTTTTGAAGAAAAACGCATTTAAAGTTTTCCATACAAAAATCCTTAGAAAATCAATTTTTAGGTAGGAATACAAGTGATCACAGATTTTCGTTATTTTTGCTCTAGCTCTTCTAGTTTTCAAGAAAAACGCATTTAAAGTTTTCCATACAAAAATCCTTAGAAAATCAATTTTTAGGTAGGAATACTAGTGATCACAGATTTTCGTTATTTTTGCTCTAGCTCTTCTAGTTTTCAAGAAAAACGCATTTAAAGTTTTCCATACAAAAATCCTTAGAAAATTAATTTTTAGGTAGGAATACTAGTGATCACAGATTTTCGTTATTTTTGCTCTAGCTCTTCTAGTTTTCAAGAAAAACGCATTTAAAGTTTTCCATACAAAAATCCTTAGAAAATCAATTTTTAGGTAGGAATACTAGTGATCACAGATTTTCGTTATTTTTGCTCTAGCTCTTCTAGTTTTCAAGAAAAACGCATTTAAAGTTTTCCATACAAAAATCCTTAGAAAATCAATTTTTAGGTAGGAATACTAGTGATCACAGATTTTCGTTATTTTTGCTCTAGCTCTTCTAGTTTTCAAGAAAAACGCATTTAAAGTTTTCCATACAAAAATCCTTAGAAAATTAATTTTTAGGTAGGAATACTAGTGATCACAGATTTTCGTTATTTTTGCTCTAGCTCTTCTAGTTTTCAAGAAAAACGCATTTAAAGTTTTCCATACAAAAATCCTTAGGAAATCAATTTTTAGGTAGGAATACTAGTGATCACAGATTTTCGTTATTTTTGCTCTAGCTCTTCTAGTTTTCAAGAAAAACGCATTTAAAGTTTTCCATACAAAAATCCTTAGAAAATCAATTTTTAGGTAGGAATACTAGTGATCACAGATTTTCGTTATTTTTGCTCTAGCTCTTCTAGTTTTCAAGAAAAACGCATTTAAAGTTTTCCATACAAAAATCCTTAGAAAATCAATTTTTAGGTAGGAATACTAGTGATCACAGATTTTCGTTATTTTTGCTCTAGCTCTTCTAGTTTTCAAGAAAAACGCATTTAAAGTTTTCCATACAAAAATCCTTAGAAAATCAATTTTTAGGTAGGAATACTAGTGATCACAGATTTTCGTTATTTTTGCTCTAGCTCTTCTAGTTTTCAAGAAAAACGCATTTAAAGTTTTCCATACAAAAATCCTTAGAAAATCAATTTTTAGGTAGGAATACTAGTGATCACAGATTTTCGTTATTTTTGCTCTAGCTCTTCTAGTTTTCAAGAAAAACGCATTTAAAGTTTTCCATACAAAAATCCTTAGAAAATCAATTTTTAGGTAGGAATACTAGTGATCACAGATTTTCGTTATTTTTGCTCTAGCTCTTCTAGTTTTCAAGAAAAACGCATTTAAAGTTTTCCATACAAAAATCCTTAGAAAATCAATTTTTAGGTAGGAATACTAGTGATCACAGATTTTCGTTATTTTTGCTCTAGCTCTTCTAGTTTTCAAGAAAAACGCATTTAAAGTTTTCCATACAAAAATCCTTAGAAAATCAATTTTTAGGTAGGAATACTAGTGATCACAGATTTTCGTTATTTTTGCTCTAGCTCTTCTAGTTTTCAAGAAAAACGCATTTAAAGTTTTCCATACAAAAATCCTTAGAAAATCAATTTTTAGGTAGGAATACTAGTGATCACAGATTTTCGTTATTTTTGCTCTAGCTCTTCTAGTTTTCAAGAAAAACGCATTTAAAGTTTTCCATACAAAAATCCTTAGAAAATCAATTTTTAGGTAGGAATACTAGTGATCACAGATTTTCGTTATTTTTGCTCTAGCTCTTCTAGTTTTCAAGAAAAACGCATTTAAAGTTTTCCATACAAAAATCCTTAGAAAATCAATTTTTAGGTAGGAATACTAGTGATCACAGATTTTCGTTATTTTTGCTCTAGCTCTTCTAGTTTTCAAGAAAAACGCATTTAAAGTTTTCCATACAAAAATCCTTAGAAAATCAATTTTTAGGTAGGAATACTAGTGATCACAGATTTTCGGTATTTTTGCTCTAGCTCTTCTAGTTTTCAAGAAAAACGCATTTAAAGTATTCCATACAAAAATCCTTAGAAAATCAATTTTTAGGTAGGAATACTAGTGATCACAGATTTTCGTTATTTTTGCTCTAGCTCTTCTAGTTTTCAAGAAAAACGCATTTAAAGTTTTCCATACAAAAATCCTTAGAAAATCAATTTTTAGGTAGGAATACTAGTGATCACAGATTTTCGTTATTTTTGCTCTAGCTCTTCTAGTTTTCAAGAAAAACGCATTTAAAGTTTTCCATACAAAAATCCTTAGAAAATCAATTTTTAGGTAGGAATACTAGTGATCACAGATTTTCGTTATTTTTGCTCTAGCTCTTCTAGTTTTCAAGAAAAACGCATTTAAAGTTTTCCATACAAAAATCCTTAGAAAATCAATTTTTAGGTAGGAATACTAGTGATCACAGATTTTCGTTATTTTTGCTCTAGCTCTTCTAGTTTTCAAGAAAAACGCATTTAAAGTTTTCCATACAAAAATCCTTAGAAAATCAATTTTTAGGTAGGAATACTAGTGATCACAGATTTTCGTTATTTTTGCTCTAGCTCTTCTAGTTTTCAAGAAAAACGCATTTAAAGTTTTCCATACAAAAATCCTTAGAAAATCAATTTTTAGGTAGGAATACTAGTGATCACAGATTTTCGTTATTTTTGCTCTAGCTCTTCTAGTTTTCAAGAAAAACGCATTTAAAGTTTTCCATACAAAAATCCTTAGAAAATCAATTTTTAGGTAGGAATACTAGTGATCACAGATTTTCGTTATTTTTGCTCTAGCTCTTCTAGTTTTCAAGAAAAACGCATTTAAAGTTTTCCATACAAAAATCCTTAGAAAATCAATTTTTAGGTAGGAATACTAGTGATCACAGATTTTCGTTATTTTTGCTCTAGCTCTTCTAGTTTTCAAGAAAAACGCATTTAAAGTTTTCCATACAAAAATCCTTAGAAAATCAATTTTTAGGTAGGAATACTAGTGATCACAGATTTTCGTTATTTTTGCTCTAGCTCTTCTAGTTTTCAAGAAAAACGCATTTAAAGTTTTCCATACAAAAATCCTTAGAAAATCAATTTTTAGGTAGGAATACTAGTGATCACAGATTTTCGTTATTTTTGCTCTAGCTCTTCTAGTTTTCAAGAAAAACGCATTTAAAGTTTTCCATACAAAAATCCTTAGAAAATCAATTTTTAGGTAGGAATACTAGTGATCACAGATTTTCGTTATTTTTGCTCTAGCTCTTCTAGTTTTCAAGAAAAACGCATTTAAAGTTTTCCATACAAAAATCCTTAGAAAATCAATTTTTAGGTAGGAATACTAGTGATCACAGATTTTCGTTATTTTTGCTCTAGCTCTTCTAGTTTTCAAGAAAAACGCATTTAAAGTTTTCCATACAAAAATCCTTAGAAAATCAATTTTTAGGTAGGAATACTAGTGATCACAGATTTTCGTTATTTTTGCTCTAGCTCTTCTAGTTTTCAAGAAAAACGCATTTAAAGTTTTCCATACAAAAATCCTTAGAAAATCAATTTTTAGGTAGGAATACTAGTGATCACAGATTTTCGTTATTTTTGCTCTAGCTCTTCTAGTTTTCAAGAAAAACGCATTTAAAGTTTTCCATACAAAAATCCTTAGAAAATCAATTTTTAGGTAGGAATACTAGTGATCACAGATTTTCGGTATTTTTGCTCTAGCTCTTCTAGTTTTCAAGAAAAACGCATTTAAAGTTTTCCATACAAAAATCCTTAGAAAATCAATTTTTAGGTAGGAATACTAGTGATCACAGATTTTCGTTATTTTTGCTCTAGCTCTTCTAGTTTTCAAGAAAAACGCATTTAAAGTTTTCCATACAAAAATCCTTAGAAAATCAATTTTTAGGTAGGAATACTAGTGATCACAGATTTTCGTTATTTTTGCTCTAGCTCTTCTAGTTTTCAAGAAAAACGCATTTAAAGTTTTCCATACAAAAATCCTTAGAAAATCAATTTTTAGGTAGGAATACTAGTGATCACAGATTTTCGTTATTTTTGCTCTAGCTCTTCTAGTTTTCAAGAAAAACGCATTTAAAGTTTTCCATACAAAAATCCTTAGAAAATCAATTTTTAGGTAGGAATACTAGTGATCACAGATTTTCGTTATTTTTGCTCTAGCTCTTCTAGTTTTCAAGAAAAACGCATTTAAAGTTTTCCATACAAAAATCCTTAGAAAATCAATTTTTAGGTAGGAATACTAGTGATCACAGATTTTCGTTATTTTTGCTCTAGCTCTTCTAGTTTTCAAGAAAAACGCATTTAAAGTTTTCCATACAAAAATCCTTAGAAAATCAATTTTTAGGTAGGAATACTAGTGATCACAGATTTTCGTTATTTTTGCTCTAGCTCTTCTAGTTTTCAAGAAAAACGCATTTAAAGTATTCCATACAAAAATCCTTAGAAAATCAATTTTTAGGTAGGAATACTAGTGATCACAGATTTTCGTTATTTTTGCTCTAGCTCTTCTAGTTTTCAAGAAAAACGCATTTAAAGTTTTCCATACAAAAATCCTTAGAAAATCAATTTTTAGGTAGGAATACTAGTGATCACAGATTTTCGTTATTTTTGCTCTAGCTCTTCTAGTTTTCAAGAAAAACGCATTTAAAGTTTTCCATACAAAAATCCTTAGAAAATCAATTTTTAGGTAGGAATACTAGTGATCACAGATTTTCGTTATTTTTGCTCTAGCTCTTCTAGTTTTCAAGAAAAACGCATTTAAAGTTTTCCATACAAAAATCCTTAGAAAATCAATTTTTAGGTAGGAATACTAGTGATCACAGATTTTCGTTATTTTTGCTCTAGCTCTTCTAGTTTTCAAGAAAAACGCATTTAAAGTTTTCCATACAAAAATCCTTAGAAAATCAATTTTTAGGTAGGAATACTAGTGATCACAGATTTTCGTTATTTTTGCTCTAGCTCTTCTAGTTTTCAAGAAAAACGCATTTAAAGTTTTCCATACAAAAATCCTTAGAAAATCAATTTTTAGGTAGGAATACAAGTGATCACAGATTTTCGTTATTTTTGCTCTAGCTCTTCTAGTTTTCAAGAAAAACGCATTTAAAGTTTTCCATACAAAAATCCTTAGAAAATCAATTTTTAGGTAGGAATACTAGTGATCACAGATTTTCGTTATTTTTGCTCTAGCTCTTCTAGTTTTCAAGAAAAACGCATTTAAAGTTTTCCATACAAAAATCCTTAGAAAATCAATTTTTAGGTAGGAATACTAGTGATCACAGATTTTCGTTATTTTTGCTCTAGCTCTTCTAGTTTTCAAGAAAAACGCATTTAAAGTTTTCCATACAAAAATCCTTAGAAAATCAATTTTTAGGTAGGAATACTAGTGATCACAGATTTTCGTTATTTTTGCTCTAGCTCTTCTAGTTTTCAAGAAAAACGCATTTAAAGTTTTCCATACAAAAATCCTTAGAAAATCAATTTTTAGGTAGGAATACTAGTGATCACAGATTTTCGTTATTTTTGCTCTAGCTCTTCTAGTTTTCAAGAAAAACGCATTTAAAGTTTTCCATACAAAAATCCTTAGAAAATCAATTTTTAGGTAGGAATACTAGTGATCACAGATTTTCGTTATTTTTGCTCTAGCTCTTCTAGTTTTCAAGAAAAACGCATTTAAAGTTTTCCATACAAAAATCCTTAGAAAATCAATTTTTAGGTAGGAATACTAGTGATCACAGATTTTCGTTATTTTTGCTCTAGCTCTTCTAGTTTTCAAGAAAAACGCATTTAAAGTTTTCCATACAAAAATCCTTAGAAAATCAATTTTTAGGTAGGAATACTAGTGATCACAGATTTTCGTTATTTTTGCTCTAGCTCTTCTAGTTTTCAAGAAAAACGCATTTAAAGTTTTCCATACAAAAATCCTTAGAAAATCAATTTTTAGGTAGGAATACTAGTGATCACAGATTTTCGTTATTTTTGCTCTAGCTCTTCTAGTTTTCAAGAAAACGCATTTAAAGTTTTCCATACAAAAATCCTTAGAAAATCAATTTTTAGGTAGGAATACTAGTGATCACAGATTTTCGTTATTTTTGCTCTAGCTCTTCTAGTTTTCAAGAAAAACGCATTTAAAGTTTTCCATACAAAAATCCTTAGAAAATCAATTTTTAGGTAGGAATACTAGTGATCACAGATTTTCGTTATTTTTGCTCTAGCTCTTCTAGTTTT